>CM067351.1:8919952-8948960 GCA_034190875.2 Urechis unicinctus | reverse complement strand
TTCCTTTGACGTCACATCGCTTCACGAGACCGGATAAATACACGGAAAGGTATACAACAAAGGAGAACGATGAGCAAAATTCTGAAGGTTATGGTGTGAAATATTGTCTTATAATGAGGCCCGCGGCAGTACTCACCGTCCTTTATTTGGCCCCGCACAAGCTTGGTCGCCTTCCGTATCTTTTCTGACATGGACGTCGCGAACTTACAATACAATAAACCCATCAGATGGACCAGAATGGTGTCTTGAAGTTGACAAGTTTTACGAGGTAATAATGGCCGATATTGCTGTGCTATTGAAATTAAAGCAGACATGATAAATTGCCTTCGCCACTGTCTACGTTTATAAATGGATGAATTAAGTGTCATTTCCTCTACTTGGCTGCTGGAGTAAATCTGCATTGACTATTTAACATTTATATGTAGCTATTGGTCAAGCTAACTGCATGATATATCACTCCTTGTGTGGTGGTTCATGGGTAGTCTACAATGCCTCGTGAATACAGAGAGGGGTAATATCAACTGGTCTCGTCTGACCGCGTCATTAACAGGGTTGACATATGTTGGGACATACATTTCAATTTATGTAGCTATCAAGGAATATCTCAACTTTCCATGTGTCCAACCTCTGCAACAGCCTACCGGAAGATATAAATAAATCACCTGTTACACAGGTCTGTAACCGACTTCAATATCGTCTCTAATCGACTCCACTCGGCAACAGTTGATATGGAAGCCTTTCGACTCGAGGTTAGTGGCGCTATTTGAAACCGACTGTTTATATTACTCTCTATATAAGTTAACTGCAGCGGGAGTTAGATGTGCTAGTTGTTGAATTGCATAACATATGTTGAATAGAATGATTTGTTAAGAGTGTTGATACTATAATCAGTGAACTGAGAGGGTGCTTTTGGTCACTGATACTATAATCAGTGAACTGAGAGGGTGCTTTTGGTCACTTATAATTCAAT
Organism: Urechis unicinctus; assembly: GCA_034190875.2. Taxonomy (NCBI): domain Eukaryota; kingdom Metazoa; phylum Annelida; class Polychaeta; order Xenopneusta; family Urechidae; genus Urechis; species Urechis unicinctus. Next base: position 8,947,990 of record CM067351.1, on the reverse strand, counting down.
GCGGTTGAGGGCACAAGCGCGTTGTTATTGCCAAAAGTATACCCAACCCTCAAGGTGTGCATGGCTAGCCAGTTTGACCCTGTAAGAAGCTCTCTTCGATTATTCCTCCAATCATCATCGGTCTCCAATGTAAATAACGCATCTAGAACGAAGATGAGATGTCCTCGACGTTAGGTCCAAAATTCTGCTGATATAGTCGACAAGTACTGGGTTAATTACATCTTGGATTGGTAATGCTTTACACAACGCATACTTGCTTGCCTGGTGCCAGATATATGCTTTATTCCGTTTTGGTTGGTGCTAAAATCGACGTTTTTGGATCTGTTTTTACCTCCAATGAGTTTGATCATCGTCCTACTAATAAATTGTGCTATGAATTGATAATAAGTTTTTAAAATACACGCGACCTACCTATACATTTGGGCATGCGCAGACCTACGTGCAGCAAAGCATAGCTTACTTCTATAGCGATAACGCTGATGGCAAAGTAGTCCTCGTCAGGCTCCTTGACCAAAAGCAATCGTCTGTCATTTTATTCCTCATCCAAACGTAACAAATTACATATTTGTCATTTGAGATTCGGCGTTGAGATTCAGTTTGGTTGCCCTACAGATCGCCGATATATCCGCCCAACGACGAATGAATCAAACGAATTATCCACATTCAAAATCAGACGCCTTGAACATACAAAAAGTGAGAACTATTTGGTTTCATCATATATTTCGATGACTTTAAACAATTTGCCCCTGTACGCACGAATGATACATTCATTTGACTGGTGGGAAAACTTTTGCGATTGCAGTCACGGTGGTATAGCTAATGAGCACCTGTCACTACATTTATCCTTTGACATGGTATGTAGCTGCCCCACAGGCACAGTCCGAACTGTTTCAATCACATGACACTTCAAATAGCATGGGAGGCGATCATTTAGACGTCCTGTCTCCCAACCTTTCCGCGCACATGCTGAGGATGGATGAGACAAAAACGAATCACATCACGATTGTTTTTATCGACATTTATACATTTCTTTGTGCAACAAAACCAACAGAGCTTCTGTGCAAACCACGTCCAGAGTTAAAAGCTATTGTGCCACATATAAGCACAACATAGTTTGTGAAAAGAAAAATGTAATCAAAAGTAATAGAAATCAACTTCAATATCAAATCTAACAGGCTCATTGCAATAAGCCATCTTAAAGTGATATAAGAATGGTCAGAGTCCGAATCTATGGAATTGAGGCAATTCACCGGCTGGCAGTGAATCCGCTTGGTGTTTTCTTGTGTAGACATAGCTTTGGATGCACAATCGCTTCCGTTGGTCTGGCGGTTAGCATTCAACACAGCAATTGATAAATATTTGGCAGTGACGTTCACGCACTTGCAATCCAATACACGGTACGGCTGGAGGGCTTCCTACGCAAAGAGTCATACACGCCAACAGCATTCTGAGGGTAGCCAATATTTGAGATTGTAATCCAGTGGTTTTTTCCTACATGCAAAAACATTTGGACAAATTCGCTGGTTGGAACACCCAAGGAATTATTCTGTTGGAGTACAGTGTTTTTGCAGACCAAATACAAGGGCGGTCTTGAATATAAATTGTGTTGGCACCATGCATGAGTACATCCGTCAGACATCGGGTCTCTCTTTCTAACAGCTTGGTGGCTGACGAATTGTTGTTAACTATTTCTATTTCTTAATTTGTACATGCATGTTGCAAATGACAGTGAGTTGTACAAGCGATTCCATTCTGACGACATCTACATATTTTTAGTTGTCTGGCATGGTCCAGTGCAACAGCAAGAGCTCTTGATAAATCAATTTCTTTCTTAGCTGCGTTCCGTAAAGAAATGAATTTTGACAGGCCAGGCATCAAACTCCCTGAAAACTCCATCAGATCTCCTGTTCTATAGTAACTGTTCAGAATTCCGTGCCTGCAGGATAGTGTGCAAGACTTGACATTCTGACTTTGTACATCGGTAAAGCAGACGCGGACAATCCGTAGATGCACGATCAATCTTTGGTATAGCTACTGAAAAAGTGCCACCCAAATTAAAGTCGCGTGCCGTAGTACGTTTCTTCCTGTTATAGTAGTGAGCCATTTTGCCCACAGACTTGTATGTCAATTGGCATTTCAGGCAGTATTTTTAAAACTCCTGTATGTAGCTTCGTGTGATCCCGTGGTATTAATTGTAACCCCTTTTCTAAAACAGAGACAACCAGTGCATCTCTTACGCCTAAGGCTGGCAAATCCATTAAGTCAAATTGCTTGGATTAACGTAATGTCGAAAATGTGGATTGACTTCATCAGCTTGGTTTTGAAGATGATGTACAATGTCTTCTTATTTCCCGCCACTGATCACTGGTGTTCTTTAACTCTCAAAAAGATTCTGAAAGTGTTCATCCTAGATGATACGCCGACGTTCTCCGTCAGCCATTTGTTTTGTTTTTTTGCGTTTTCAGTAGTCAGTTTGAAAGTGAAAGGTAATTTTCAATGACAGCTCTTATATTCAGAGGCTCCAGACTAGCTTGGCAAGAGAGCGTCCGTGACGTGTGAATGCATTGTTTTGCTTTTCTTATAGCATTCAAGTCATTTCCAGGAGTTATCGCATATATTCTTCGCGGAATACATGACACGTCATAAACGGAAGCGGAGTCACGACGTCTCCAAGACGCCTGCTCCGTCGTTAAATTGCACCTGCCACCTTTTGGTTTCACCCAACACCTATGCGCCATAGAGCTGACGCCAGATGATAACGATTGCAAGTATATCGGTGATACAATCTACCACTAACAACATTGTGTCTTTATATATAGTATTCAGGTACAAAACATGGCTATACACAACAAAAATGAGCATCATGTGGCATTCTGCAAGCTTTGACGGGAACATTTGAGAAAAAATAGAATTTTCGGAACCTGACTTAAATTGATTCAAATATCTTTAAATGGGTAAGAACCATCTGCAGATGGACCGTTTTCAGTCAATCAAGAGATTCGCCTTTAACCATTAGAATCAGCTCACGAGAGACATGGATTTGCCACCATGACTTCCCGTAGACATAACAGTTAAAGCTGCTTTTCATTCATTTTGATTATTTAACTACACTGTACAATGTATATATATCCAGTTGTATTATGCGATCAATATTTAACCGCCAACGTTAACAGTATATTTTAATAATAACCTTGACTATACCCGCATAAAATGCGTTGGCCTCCATTAAACTGCAAACGAAGTACTGCGCGTGACTTGAATTTGTGCGGCAGCACATGCCCACTGAACGTCGATAATGACGCACGAGGCTATGTAATGCCCCTTGTTCACTAAAGGATCTATTTCAATGAGGACAAGCAGGAAACATTCGATTCTAATTGATCCTTCAAATGATTCAAAGATATAACAAGGTAAATACAATTTAAAGATAAAACACATTGTAATTCTATTTTCATGTGAATTAATACCCCGACAAGACAATAGAACCGAATTGCCATGCCAAAGCATGGAATGGATGATTCCATAGCGATTGATGAAGTATCCGTGCTGACCACGTTGTGGGCTGCTGGAAGTTTATAACCTCAGTCGTAATTATGGAAATCTAATAAATCAAGAGACAGACGTTAAAATAACTTGCGTTCATTGTTATGAACTTTAAACTTCGAGAAAGGATTTTTTTTGGTATCATTTATGGCGGGGTAGTATAAATGCATTCCATGTCGCCTGTTGGCATCTAACACCTACGTATACTACAAAAAAACTAATACATTAACCTACGCATCATTGCCTGTATATGATATCTTATATTGCTGTATGATGATTTCTACATGCCACATTTCTCATTTGAAATGTTACACACAGACACATATTCACACACACACATGCACACACCCCCACACACAGATATATATATACGCACACACGCACACATATATATATTTGCACATATTGTATATATATATTTTAATAAATATATTTATTTTAATAATTATATTTATACATTCTCCTTGAGAGTTAAAGAACACCAGTGATCAGTGGCGGGAGATATGAAGACATTGTGCATCATCTTCAAAACCCAGCTGAAGAAGTCAATCCACATTTTCAACATTACGTTAAATCCAAGCAATTTGACTTAATGGATTTGCCAGCCTTAGGCGTAAGAGATGCACTGGTTATCCTTGTTTAAAAAAGCGGTTACAATTTCTACTACGGAATCACACGAAGCTACATACAACAGTTTTAAAAACACTGCCTGAAATGCCAATTGACATACAAGTCTGTGAGCAAAATGTCTCACTAATATAACCGGAAGAAACGTACTACGGCACGCGAATTTAATTTGGGTGAAACGGTGTCAGTAGCTATACCAAAGATTGATCGTGCATCTACGGATTGTCCCCGTCTGCTTTGCATAATAGCCGATGTACAAAGTCAGAAGGTCAAGTCTTGCACACTATCCTGCAGACACGGAATTCTGAACAGTTACTATAGAACAGGAGATCTGATGGAGTTTTCAGGGAGTTTGATGCCTGGCCTGTCAAAATCCATTTCCTTACGGAACGCAGCTAGGAAAGAAAACTGAGCAATGGATTTGTCAAGAGCTCATGCTGTTGCACTGGACCATGTCTGACAACTAAACATATATCGTTGCCGTCAGAATGGAATCGCATGCTCAACTCACTGCCATTCGCACCATGCATGTACAAATAGGGAAATAGTTAACAACAATTCGTCACTCCGAGCAACCAACCTGTTAGCAGGAGAGACCCGATGTCTGACGGATGTACACATGTATGGTGCCCTCACAATTTATGTTAAAGATCGCCCTGGTGTGTTTGGTCTGCAAAACACTGTGCTCCAAACAGAATAATTTCTTGGATGTTCCAACCAGCGAATTTGTCCAAATTGTTTTGCATGTAGGAAAAAACCACTGGATTACAATCTCAAACATTGGCTACCCTCAGAATGCTCTTGGCGTGTATGACTCTTTGTGTAGGAAGCCCTTCAATCGTACCGTGATTGCCAAGTGCGTGAACGTCAGTGCCAAAGATTTATCAGTTGCTGTGTTGAATGCTAACCGGCAGACCAATGGCAGCGATGGAGGAGTATTTGCCATCACGTTTGCAAAGACCCTGATCACAGCTCACGATCCCTGTATCCAAAGTTATGTCTACACCAGAAAACACCTTGCAGATTCACTGCCAGCCGGTGAATTGCCTCAATTCCCATCTAACATAGTGAGTTTTTGTTCTCTGGACGTGGTTTGCACAGAAGTTTTGTTGGTTTTGTTGCACAAAGAAATGAATAAATGTCGATAAAAACAATCGTGATGTGATTCATTTTTGTCTCATCCATCCTCAGCATGTGTGCGGAAAGGCTGGGAGACAGGACGTCTAAGTGATCGCCTTCCATGCTATTTGAAGTGTCATGTGATTGAAACAGTTCGGACTGTGCCTGTGGGGCAGCTACATACCTTGTCAAAAGGATAAACGTGGTGACAGGTTTTCATTAGCTATACCACCGTGACTGCAATCGCAAAAGTTTTTTAAATCAACTGAATGTATCATTCGTGCGTACAGGGGCAAATTGTTTAAAGTCACCGAAATATATGATGAAACCAAATAGTTCTCCATGTTTTTGTATGTTCAAGATGTCCGATTTTGAATGTGGATACTCGCCGCACGTAGGTCTGCGCATGCCCAAATGTATAGGTAGGTCGCGTGTTTTTTAAAACCATTTTATAAACTAATGACACAACTCATTGGAGGTAAAAACAGATAAAAAAATATCGATTGTAGCACCAATCAAAACGGCATAAAGCATATATCTGGCACCAGTCAGCTCACGGAAGCGTTGTGTAAAGCATTACTAATCCAAGATGTAATTAACCCAGTACGACGATATCAGCAGAATTTTAGACCTAATGTCGAGGACATCTCATCTTCGCTCTAGATGCGTTATTTACATTGGAGACCGATGATGATTGGAGGAATAATGGCAGAGAGCTTCTTACAGGGTCACACTGGCTAGCCATGCACACCTTGAGGGTTGGGTATACTTTTGGCCATCACAACGCGCTTGTGCCCTCAACCGCACTGAATTATAATTGACCAAAAGCACCCTCTCAGTTCACTGATTATAGTATCAACACTCTTAACAAATCATTCTATTCAACATATGTTATGCAGCTCAACAACTAGCACATCTAACTCCCGCTGCAGTTAACTTATATAGAGAGTAATATAAACAGTCGGTTTCAAAATAGCGCCACTAACCTCGAGTCGAAAGGCTTCCATATCAACTGTTGCCGAGTGGAGTCGATTAGAGACGATATTGAAGTCGGTTACAGACCTGTGTAACAGGTGATTCATTTATATCTTCCGGTAGGCTGTTGCAGAGGTTGGACACATGGAAAGTTGAGATATTCCTCGATAGCTACATAAATTGAAATGTATGTCCCAACATATGTCAACCCTGTTAATGACGAGGTCAGACGAGACCAGTTGATATTACCCCTCTCTGTATTCACGAGGCATTGTAGACCACCCATGAACCACCACACAAGGAGTGATATATCATGCAGTTAGCTTGACCAATAGCTACATATAAATGTTAAATAGCCAATGCAGATTTACTCCAGCAGCCAAGTAGAGGAAATGACACGTAATTCACCCATTTATAAACGTAGACAGTGGCGAAGGCAATTTATCATGTCTACTTTTATTTCACTGGCACCCCGAGTACATAAATATCGGCCATTATTTTTTCATTTGACTGGTCAGCTTCAAGACACCTTTCTGGTCTATCTTGATGGGTTTATTGTGTTGTAAGTTCGCGACGTCCATGTCAGAAAAGATGCGGTAGGCGACCAAGCTTGTGTGGGGCCAAATAAAGGACGGTGAGTACTGCCGCGGGCCTCATTATAAGACAATATTTTACACTATAACCTTCAGAATTTTGCTCCTCGTTCTCCTTCGTCGTATACCTTTCCCCCTGAATTTATCCGGTCTCATGAGGCGATGTGACGACAAGGAAGGTATAAATGATGTATCATGGACATTAAACATATACAGAGGATTCTGTTTGTCGGCTAACAGCTCAACCGCCTATGATTATTTCTCAACATAAACGTGAGAATTTCGTTTACAAAATGGCACTATGCCCCCATCCATGATCATGAACTAGCGAAAATTAAGCCAGAGCACACTAGGCCTGTCAAAGACGATTACCAATGCATATTGAACTATGGCATGCTTGCTTAGATTATAGAATTACCGAAACGGCACGGCGCTCAATGTATCACACATCAGAAGTTTCTGTCGCCACTAATTGGATAATTAAGGGAGAGGGACCGGTGAGCAGGTACCATTTGACTCTTTCAATTAGCATTCTGATTTCTGTCATCAATCAAGTAATTATCTTCAAATGTTGGCTTACAATTGCACCCACTACCTCTCATTATCTTTCAAACCGTACTTTTGATATATTTTTAATTCAGGTTGGGTCCGTGATCATATCGATACTATTAAGCCAAATGTTGATAAATAATTGATAATATTCTCAGATGCATGTGATTTTGCGGGAAATGGCTCAGGTAACGAGGGAGCCATCACTTGGGTTTTTCTTGAATGTGATTGCCGATGTACCATCAACAAGAGGGACTGATAAGTATATATGAACAGGATGAGTTTTGCTTTTGATACGATAAAATATCAACGTACTGAATGCGACTGATGTCAGATGATCCTAAGAACAGTAAAAAACGTAAGCGAAGAAGCAGTTGAGTTGAATCACTTTTAGGGCGAGTCTGGAATACGCACTTCACAGACAACCTTATATTTTGATAGTGTAGAAGAAGTAAACAGCAACACCAGAAACCGCAAACGAGGCAATGCTTAGTTGCTGGTTCTTGGTATTGATTATGATGTATTTTCTAGTCAAAGTTCTAATTGACATTTTCAATGTTTTGAAATCTTATTATCCACAGGCACACTTGCTAACAAATGCATTTCTCAGTTTTGGAATGGACGCAAAATACCTATTGCTTATAGTGCTAGATCAGACCCAAAGCAAAACAGCAGAATTGGGTTTAGACTGTACAACAATGAATATCTTATTTATCATTAGGTAAACGGGGCCTAAATATTTGCTTTGGCGTCCTCACAACGATCGTTAAACCTATCACAAAATTATACGCTATCGCTACTCATCCCCTAACACGAATACTACTCACAAAGGTACCATTGACTGGCGTCCATATATCCTGTCTGTTCTGAGCTATTTGCGTATGTTTGCAATAGGGTAAGGGGAAAAAGTGCCCTGACTATACTGCGACGTAAGTCATGTTATTCAAACACATCATTATTGTTGTATTTAAAGGAAAAAAACGTTACACAGCATAATAGAAGGCAGCAAGTGTGTTGTGTACAACAGCCTCTTTTTTACTAGTAGGTATCTAGTTTATGTGGTTGTACCAATCATAATTACGAGGCATAATCAACCAAGAGAGAGTATTATTCGCTAAAGCATTCTAAATATAGGGTAATGAATTAATACACAAGGTGTGTTCGCTGCTGCATATAGTAAAGCATTTGGCTAATTAAGATTCTCAGAAGATATTTGACTTATGACCGATTACAAAATAACATCACATTTCCACAACATAGTCAGATAGCCCCAATCCACGCGAGATGGCCGACAGCTGGAAGCCATTGTTTTTAAAATTCAGAATGAAAGGTGCAAAATAGCAACTTTCATTCATTATTGTTCCATAGAAATGACATATGCTGGTGCATCTTCTTTTATGTATGTCTACAATATAGTGGCGGATGCGCCTGGTAAAAGTGATTAATAATCTCATGCTTGGATTCATTATACAATAACATGAATAGCGGACTGATGTCCGGATAAATCTCGTGAAGGTATTTTAGCAGCATTCCATCACTATCATGAAAGACACAAATGAGAGACGTTCATATCGAATAAGTCTAAGACTGAAGAATTAACTACTCGATTGTAGTTACACATTCATATAACAGTTTACAAAAGTCAGCAAACACACACACACACACACACACACACACACACACACACACACACACACACACACACACACACACACACACACACACACGCATACACGCACGCGCGCACACTCATACACGTCAGCGTTTCTAATGTCGTAGCAACGATTTCGTTTGTTATTGTGCATATGGCACGATTGGGTTCATGCTCTGAATCATGCAGTTGGCTATGACTACTTATGAGTCGGGGCTTTACAAGCAAGAAAGGTAAACAACACATCAAGCAAAGGAGAAACGTTTTCATTCATTACTACCTGAAAAAGCTTTAGGTGTAAATCGTGCGTTTAAGGAAAGCTAGCAACTGGCCCATTCATTAGTTTGCAACGATGCTGCTGTAACAAACAATGGAGGAAGGATGATTGTAATATTTGATTAAACACCATCCAATATCGCCGTGGACTCAAGTAATGAATAAATTTCTTTTATGATAGATAGCATGCTAGCAGTATATTGCTGTATCCAATGCTCTGATGCCTCCAGTGTGGTATGGCTCTTTTCTATTATTGCACACAGACTGCAACGCTTTTTAGAACGGTATGTTGTGGATGTTATAAATATCAGTGCCTTTGAAAACGTCGTATAACACGTTTCAAACATGCATTTACATCATCAGTTTGTAACACGCTTTCACTGAAATGGCACCAAAATGAACACCTGTGCCACTGCAATTTGCGACTGCCTCAGCTCCTTCATCGAGTCATCCTGCAACTCCGCCAGCATTTTTGTCTGGTCCTTCTTGTGCTTTTTCTTAAGGCTCTTTCTGACGCTTGCTCCCTCCCCCACCTCACTAGACTGCAATTCTCCCAAACCCCGATGAAAGATACCACATTTTCATCTGCCTCGTCGGTGAAAGATTCTGGCAAGACCTAAAGCATAAGCTGGCGCAAGTTTTAGCAAATGGAAAGAAAACAATGTAAAAAAGTGTATATTTTAGAACACAAATAGACAAAATAGAACAAAGAGACACTAATCCTTGCCAGACTTCCCTTTCTGCTTCAAGCCCCTCAGCTTAAAACAATTTGTGCGCATTGACTGAAACCTCGTCATGATGATAGAGGTTGTAAGCTGATGGAAAGGAAACAATGTAAAGTGTAAAATGTAAAACACAATCAAATAATGACGGGTAGGAAAATTATTGGTAAACATAGAATAAAATATATAAAGTCTAAAACATGCTTACGCGCCAATCCCATCTCGTCTGCCCACTCCTTCACCAGGGCGTTTACATTTACCTGGTTGTTTTATTCAGGAGTTGTCATGTCATAAAAGGGCGGAATGTGTTCGAAGTAGGTTGCGAGGGGTTCGTCATGGGCCTCTGTGAATTTGTAGGTCTACTGGCCGTGGTGGGGGCAGGGTGACACATCGTCTGCTTCTTCCGACAGGCGATTCCACGAGACACTCACTTAACTGCCGCTCTCCCTCTCATCCTCTTTTGGTTGCTTTTTCGATCCTTGGGGAGCTTCTTGTGGGCGCCCTCGCTGGCATCGCTCTCAGCTCTTATCACTGGCAGCACAAGGAAGCGTTGTGTAAAGCAATACCATTTATATAGCAAGTTATCTAATATGCGGAACCTCCAGTGAAAGACTTCTATATCAACTGTCGTTGACTGAAACCGGTTGAGATATGATAAGTCTACCTATGCAACAGATGATCGTCTTTTATATTATCAAGTGGGTTGTTATAAATGTTGGACATAGGCTAATTTGAGACGTTTCCCCGATAATTTAATTATCTTCCAATCATATGTCAACCCTGTTAATCTAGAAAACAGGCGAGAGAAATTGATGCTACCCCTCTCTGCATTTATGCGGTATTGTAGACCACCCAAGGAGTGACATATCATGCAGCTAGCTCAGCCACTAGTTAAATATGTATTTGAAGTAGTCAATGCAGATTTACCCTATTAGCCACGGAGAAGAAGCAACGCGAAATTCGCCCATTCATGGACGTCGACGGTGGCAATTTATCATGTCTGCTTATATTTCACTGCCACTAAAAATACTTCAATTTCGGCCATTATTGTTCAGTAACAAATTAGCGACGCCCATTTTAGAAAAGATGCCGTAGGCGTCCGACCTCGTCATTGGGCCAAGTGCAGATCTGTAAGCATTGTAGTGGGCGTCGTTGTAAGATATCATTTCACACCATAAGCTTCAGAATTTTGATCAACGTTCTCCCTTGCTGTATACCCTTCCTTGTATTTATCCTGTCTCATGAAGTGAGCTGACGACCAGGAAGTGATATAAGAAGCATAATGGATATGAAACGTATTGAGCCTTTCTGTTTGTCCGTAAACAGTTCAAGCGCCAAAAATAATTGCTCACCATAAAAGGCCAGAACTTATCTTTATTTATTGACACTACGCACCCACTTGACACTATGCGTCATTGCAAATGGATGATTCTTCACAGACCACCCGAGGCGTGTCACGGACGATTAACTAAGGACTAAATTGCATGCTAACGTAGGTCATAACAGCCTCGTTACCATGATAGGTAGAGGTATCTATGTAAATGGCATGAAGCTAAACTAACTGCACATCAGAAGTTACTGTAGCCAAGTAATTATCTTTAAAGGTGGGCTTAAAATTGCACCCAACACCTCTAATCATCTTTCAAATGGTAGTTTTGACATACATCTACTGTACGTTGAGGCCGCGATCGCATCGACCGACACAAGAAAGCAATTAGCCTAGACTTTACTAATAATATGCAAGGTATGGAAGACGGCAACTGTAAGATCGTCGGTGACGAATAGTAAAGAAATAATCTGTGTACATTGAGTGAAACAGATGTTGGGCGTGATCTTGAATACGGACCTAAAGATACAACTTGGACGTTATATTTCGATAGATAAGAAGAAGTTAACAACAAAACCAACCGCAAACAGTGCTCGGTGACACAAACCTGCCCGACGTAGCCATGTTAAGTTGCTGCCAGCTGATCCTTAAAAGTTGTGTAGTCAAGTTCTAGTTGATATTGTAAATGTATCAGAATTTTACTACGCACATGCGCTAGCTACCAAATGCAATACTCAGTTACTGAATGGACGCTATATCAGACCTGTCGATCCATGTCACATACTAACCTATTAATAATCTCAGAGACAAGTGTTTTTTAAACGTTTATGCGGATTTGTGGTTAAAGAAGCGTTGTTTGTCATCCCCTTACTGTCAATTCATGTTTTTCCATTTCACTTTGTTTGAGTTGTAATAAAGTGGGAGAGGCTGTGTCAATTGGCAGCGCTGAACTATACTTCGGGACTGCTTAACATACTGTGGCTTCGTACACATGAACGGATAGTGAATTATGTAGCAGCCAAATATCACGCTGTACACAACCGATGATTCAAGCAGAATCAAAACAGCAGGATCGGTTATTGACCATACAAATATAAACTGGTTGACTATCTTACCCTGACTGTTTAATGCGTTAATTATCATTCGGACAGCGGAGGCTTTAATGTCTGATTCGGCTTTGGCATCGTCACAACGATCATTAACCTATCTTAAAAGTCTTTTAGTTGCTGCACATCCCCTAACGTGCATACTATCAATAGATGTACCATTTAAACTGGGGTCGAAATATCCTGCCTGCGCAGAGCTATTATGTATGGATAAACTAACCGTGTTTGTTGCTCAAAGGATGGGCATGCGAGATTACGATAATGTACATCTGTTAAGGAGCATGCATAATAAACAACAATTTATAGCGCGTTATAGTTTTTCCTGGGTGCCTTACACGTTTGCATGCGGAAGTAACAAACGATGCGTTCGCTGTTGCAGGCAATATAGCATTTCGCTTGTTTCCCTATCGTTAAAAATATCGCTTCTATTTTTTTATGATCTTATACTTGCAGGCATCATACAATTTCATGAATCGCGGACTATGAGTACTGCTGCCCCTTAAGTTATTTATGCGGCATTCCGTCGCTATTATAAAACGCTAATGGGCGATGCTAACGAGCTGCTAACGAGAGACGTTCATATTGAATTAGTTTATGACTGCAGACTAAACTTCTCGTTGGTAGTTATTCCTTCCTATAACGGTGTGCACGGGCAAAATATGGCAAATACACACCCACAAACACCCACGCACATGCACCCCCACACACGCACACACACATACACATCAGTATTGCCAATGTCGATGTTATGATTTCGTTTGTGAATGCACTCATTACTAATGGTACGCATGGAAACACCGCCCCCTCATTATGTTATATCATGATTATCTTTTAACTGCAAATGTCAGTGCAAAAATGCCCCAGGCTTCACTCAGTAGTCTTCATTGATGCACAATACTTTCGTGAGCGATTACGCCTTGACATAATCAACAAGATTGCAAACATGGTGAGCCACGTGATATTTGCCTTTCCTGAGCTATCCATATGTATTTACAGATACAAGACAAAGAGCCTCTCACACTAATACGAAAACGCACGAGGAGAACATGCATGCCTCTTTTGGGGCTGGAGGTTGTGTTCTTGTATACTTGTGGATCACAAAGATGTACCATAACAATGGGCGCGTTTTATACTGCTAACGTTCCGCATGTCTGACCAGAAGTGTTGTCGCAACCAATCTCAAAGAGTAACTCCTTTGTGGCACTCGTGTTTACAAACGTTTGTATCGGGTAGTGCCATCTATGTCACAATGCCGTAAAGAATATATTTGAATTCTGTCCAATATTTTATTGCTTTTAGACTGGGGTTTGCTAACTTTGCACACCGTGAGCAGTGGGTATAGGTTTATCAATGATAACATGCTCATACCATCAAGCACAAGTTATTCAAAGTGACTTCGTCCAGACCTTCGTACAACTGCATTGTTATTTTGCAATTCAACGACTAACTTCTCGTGTCGTGATTTATATTGGAACAATCCATTTCAGATAGCACGTCCCATTTCGAGTAGAATTGCTTTAGTGTCAACTGTCGTTGAGACAAGTCAAATTAACTTACATCATGTAAGTCGGTTGAGACCCAGTTAGTCGTTGGCAAGTCTCATCAAACCGTATGCCAATATTAATAATACAGTGTAGTTTTTGTTTGCATGTTGTAATTGGTCACCACCAATGATAGTGCTATTCTTAACATATTGACACTATGTAGATTGGCATCTTTGTCGGAACAGAACAGGCAAGGTTAGTGACCTATGACTTGCTAGACCGGTCGGCTAGACCTTGCAACGGTGGAAGGTACAGTCGCCCAACCATCTGCCTAGCCAAGGAATCACACCTGACAGCTTACTACGGCTGCTTATAGAATAACTAAAGGTAGAAACCAATGAGCAGGCTATTTGAATCTTTTCATTAATGCTGTGATTGCTTTCATCAATCATGTTATTGTCATAATTTATTTCGAACACGTTGCATAATCTTTCCCCTCAACAGATTGAGGCCGCTATCGCATCAATCGACATAAGTTAGCAATCAAATAAGTATTATTTTACCCGATTTTTGGATGCAAGTGGTTTTTCTGGTAATAAAACCGGTAACGAGGGTGCTAACACGTGGCTCCTCCTCAATGTGATTGTCAAATATACTTAAGATTCCAAAGGAATGCTGAGCATACATGGGTGTGGAAGAGCTATTGTTACAATATATAGTACTCTTATATCGAATGATTCATAAAAAAAACAGACAATATGATCAGTAAAGCTGAATGAATCAAATGGAGGGCGAGCTTAGGTATACGGACCTCAAAAAGAAAACGTCGACCATCAATTTGGGAACAAGTAAACAACAGCACCAACCACAAACAAAGCTCTATGTACGATATAAAGCTCATAGAGCCGTGTCGAATTCTAACTAACATTGTCAATGTATCAGAATCGTTCTTCTCTAAGACACTGATTGCCAAATGGATTGCGCATTATTGAACGGATGCATTGTACTTATTGCTCCATGTGCTAAATCAGAAAATTCGATCCACCACACTTACAAAAATATTGAGAGACAAGTGTCTATCATTCAAATTGTGCACATTCAAACAATATGTGAAAAGTAGCAAGAACACTATATGATTAAATCAAATTCAGATGCATTGAATAATGATGGCACGACTCGAGCACGTTACAAAAGATGCATTATTGGGGTTGTTAAAGGGAAACGCAATCATGCGTAGCGTGGATAAGTGGTTAAAGTAGGCATGTTATCCACCCCCAGTGTTCGCCACACACAATCTTAGAACATACTATTATTTACTTAAGGCGTTGTCATTAACAAATATCAACGAATATCTATCTAGTGTGAACTTTTATGGTCCGCATTTCGACAAATGAAACCAGTATTGTTGTTGTACCTTTTATCCTCGAATCCACGATTTCATCAGTCCCCCAATAAGACCACGTACAGGTATGAGAGCAAATGATTTTATGTGATAAGTATGTAGTTTCTGTTACTGTGCTGCTTAAACAGGATAGGGTAAATGAGAACAGCAGACATTTGTTAGCCTATATGTCTGATTGAGTGCCTCTGGCTTCAGCGCCTCAACTTTCGTTACACTACACTTCTGCAATCCATAAAGTAGTTGTTTAAATGCGATCTAGATATATTGCCTGGTCCAAGCTTTTTTGATTACTTAGCGATAACACTTACGCAACGAGTAGGAAGAGTTACAACTGAAACACCCTCAAGAATACCAACGCGTATTGTTTTGAATGTTCGGCATAATCTCAACGCAACGCCGTTCAAGTAGTAGCAGACGGCTCGTTAATTCTATCAATGCATTCGCTCGTTGTTAACTGATCTTCAGTTGAATAAGCATCGATTGCTGTAGTTGATTATTTTCCAACACAAAAAAGGCAAACCATTCAGCCTAATTGCAACTTGGTTTTCCATAACAATGCTACCTCGTGATTACCAAACGACTTTTTCTTTAAGCTAGTAGGTTTTATCCACATATTTGGCATCAGCCTTCTGTCGTCACTGAGATTTTATTCTTATTCGAATCGCACAATGTTACTGGCGCTTATCTAAGCAATCAGTTGACACATTATAGAAAATAAAATGCAATTATTCCCAGTCAAGCAAAACGGAAGGAGAATCACTTATGTGCAATCTTTTTGCACGAGCAGGTGCTGTAGCTCTTCCCTGTGGATGGTTATTGTCCCTATATATTTTGTAGACAAGAAACCTCATGCTATGAACATTGCTATGGGGGTTCTCGTACCGTGCTAACCACGTTTTGGTACTAAAGGTGAAGCCTTGAAATTCTGCGAATTAGCAATAGTAACAGAACAAGCGCGAGTACTAAGCAACATAGAACGTTGGTTCCTGTACGGCACTAGAATGAGAACTTGGAAGGGACAATACGTCTTCTCATACCGGCCATCCTACCGACAATCCTAACGTATTGCGACAAATATGATCACTCAATCCGCTCCGCATGTTTAACGCTTGACTTATGCTTATTTGTAATCAAGCATCAGTTTAAAAAAAATATTACGGGTTAATTATATTGTATGATATGGCTCAGCAATATTGGTGTAATAAGCCTCTTGTATGCCGTCATGACGGTGTTCATGCAAGCATTGGCTGTAACCCTACAGCGCCTTGGCTATATATATATATATCATATAATAGTATATAGATATATATATATATATATATATATATATATATATATATATATATATATATATATATATATATATATATATATATATATATATATATATATAATGTGTTGCATTGGCAATCTGCATACATATATTGAGAATCAGCTTTAGACATGCACAAAACCCATTGCATACAGAGCACAACTGCATAGGCTTAACCTGATCAATCTAAGGTCAAATCCAAGATGTCTTGGAATTTGTTACGTCATCCTGCTAACAAATTATTGCATGTAAATTGCTCCACCTGCGGATGGCTAAATGGGTGGGAATGAGTCGAACATAGTCACTTTTGGAATTGCTCCGTGTTCTTCGTGGCATGAAAAAGCTGATGTTAATATTGCCATTTTCGGACCGAGGTTTGCCGGGTGCTAAAATTGGAATGATTAGCTGTTTCGAAATTCGGCATATATGTAGTGCTTGAGTTAATAAACCTGGTGCAACTACCTACGGCATTAAAAAACCTCAATTTTGCTTTTGATAAAGGAAGGGCATTGACTAGCTGCAGAAAACGGTTGAAATATTTCTTAGGTGCAATTCTGTAAGCAATAGAATGTGTGACATAGAAATATCATTGTAAGAGCCCTATAAAGCTTACAATACCCTTGATAACGCACGCAAATAGATACTTGTGTGTATTGAGTGAGTGCTCCTCAGCGTCATATGTAACGTAATCATTCCAATTGTTCTCGGAGCACATGCTCAAATAGACGAGTAATAATAGGATAAACATTAACATGCAATGACACTAGGATTTGTTTGATGTTTCGTGTAGGAGCATATTAACCTCAAATAATGCATTATTATCTGTATGGTGATGTGGTATTAAACGCGACCGGTTCTGCTGATATGAAACTAAGAAAATGTATAATTGTTCCTTAGATTCTTATTCCAGAGATAACCTCATGATGTAATAATTGTATAATTTCTATTATATTGAACAAATATTGCTTAGTTTCGCATGTTTGGGAGATGTTTAGTTGTTCCTTTTTTATAAAGGGTATCTGTCTTTAAGTGCATGTGTGTACACATTCGGCTTTGATGACAGTACTTTAATAATTTATTTGTTGATTGAATAGTTTATTGGAGTATATGTATCCGTGTTTTTGTATAAAATATGCTTTAAAAATGGGACTAGGTTGCCTATTGCAGTTTGCGTTAAACATTATCCTTAAGGCCGTTTTTCTTTTTGCTGTTTATTTATTGCATGCTAAAGTGCGTAAGTCAGTATAGATATAACTAATGTCATCATACATATATTCTGTTTGGATAAGGTGGTCACTGCAAAGGTTTGGGTGAATTTCTGGCATTGTGAAACATATGGTGATATTCCATGCAGAGGTTGATTGAAGATTAATGAATATGCAATGCGGTTTTCAGGTTCACGAAGGATTGTGATCCATGGTTTTGACAAAAATGCCGTGGAATCCGATTTTGTTTTCTTTATCATATGCTGGCATTTATCTTGTGCGTAAACTGTTCAACGTGTTGGTTATTTGACTTTGAATCCCTGTGATAGATCATGGGTGCACACATTATGAAGACTACGTCAAACATAATTGATTGTATGGATTGCATGAGGCATACAAATCATCTAATAAGAGAATGTGAAAAACGTCAACGTCAACGTCAGTGATAAACCAATATCAAGCGTGAGGCGATGCGATATATCTCTTTTTGTACAGCTTGAAAATGCCATAATGCGATCATCATGACTTTATGATTCATTAGGGGACGTAGAGTGCATAATGAAGTAGCAGCTTTTATTGCGCTGTCACAACGATTTCACATTATGTTTGATCATCATATGGCATCGTTATGAATAGGGATGGCAAACAATATGACCCTAGTTGTATTCCGTGTTTGAAATCAATCACTCAACAAGGGAAGTCATATGGGCAGATATGTTGTTTGTTTTTCTCGTTGATCCCGGTCCAGATTTGATCATACAAATTATGCGAGTTTTCACAAGTCGGTTTCTACTGGGCAAACACAACCCTAAATAGTTTTTCCAATATATTTTGTCGCTAACTACATTTTAACCTTTTTGACATGATGAACATCGCAATGCATCATGTATGGTTATATTTAGGTTTCAGGTTATTGTCATCAGCTTCATATCAAGCAATACTACACTACACAATTTTAACACACTTTTAAAATGTGAATGGTCAGCGTTTCTGCAGCCTATACACACGGTACATTATTTTGCTCTGAAATAGATTGTTGAACGTGCTTTTAGTATTTACATCTTTGCCTTCATATTAACAACAGCGCATAATCTCCGTGTTCTGATGTTTGATTGATGCAAGCTGTTTGGACTGATCAAATACCCCAGGGAGCCACTCTTCACCACTCGCAGCCTCATAGCCGGGCATTTGCAGAGAAGCATATTTTGAAAGGGATACTTTGGCTGGCAAATAGTTCTCTGGATTAGTCACTGCGAAAGATGTGAGGGAACTCAGTACCGGAAAGCATTGGAGGCACTTTTGCACCACGGATATTCGTGCGTCGATTAGCACAGAAAATGGTGAAAGGCGTTGAAAGCGTGAAGGTTCTTAATGTTTATTTGCCAATAAGTTTAATCCATTCACGCCCATCCCCCTTTAATTAATCGTGTTCAGGAAAAAGGAACATACGTTCTTTACTGTACCATCAATGGTACTAATAAGAGCAATGTCACAATGAAAGAAACTATCCCCCTTTTTACATCAAATGATGACTCTTTCCCGACGCATGCATTAGTAGATGAAAGTGTCTAGCCCGTGGGATTAAGTTCAGAAATGCTCAATTGTTTTATACTGCAAATAATCTTCAAATATTTATGCACACACTTATAAACCTTGCACTGCATTGCTGGTACGATAACTAGCAGAAGATGTACACAATCCGCACATGTTATGTTTATCAATGGTTGATCGATTATTATCGGTTATCTATCTCAGGCATTTGAATCAACCACTAGTGTGGCTGATCTCACCTTTGTCGTTGACAAAGATGAGATCAACCACACTTTCATTTAAGTTTTTTCCAATTGCATTTAATATGGATTCAGTCAGTAGGAAGTTGGCGACTCATGCTTCCAATGCTATAGCGTGGTCGCTCGTGCCCTAAGTGTTTCTGCACGATGCCGGATGGCTGTAATGACAAAGACATAATAATTTTGATTATTCAATGCATCTGAATTTGATTTAATCATATAATGTTATTCTTAAAGTGGTGAGTCAATTTTAAAGACGTGGAATAAGTATTGCCACAGAGCAATGGTGTCGGACGGCTGCTATGACTCTATGATTCAAATGGGAAAACAAAATGCTTGTAGTTAGAATCGTCGCACTAACAAGTTGAGCAGGCACACAGCCTTCCCTCTAAAATAGGCTACGTATGTTTTATCTTAAAATTAGGTAGCAACATATTTGTTTAGGTTGCCCGATCGATGGTCGTCGTATCGTGAATGTGCATAACCAGACAGCTTCATTACGATGCTTTTTTTGTTTCGTCTTGTTGGTATCAGATTGTATCTTTTATGTCATTATATGCATTCATAAAAGATCTTGACAACGTTATGTGTTTGTTCTAAGATATTATCATCTATGTGCAAAATATAAAGGGCAGGATACTTACCCACAATCGCGAGGATAGAATACCGCACTCACTAATACACTGTAAATACTGTTGAGTAAAAATACTGCAATTAAGTGCCTTGCTACACTCGGATATCAATATCAAGACCACCCACAGTACCATCGGAAATACATTAATTCATTATTGCAACTCAGCTAAATAATACAGGCTGTCCATTAAATATCAATAATGGGACTGAGAATCCATCTTTGGCGACAGCTTTTGCTTGTCTGTCTGCTTGGAGAAACACCATTATCAATTATCCTAGTGTATAAGAATTGGAATTGAAGGCGATAGAACACTCGCATAATTGAAACCAATCCTGCAGTCGAGGAGTTGTACTGCAAATGGTGATTATTGCAATGGCTAGTTATAAGTGCGTTTAACACAGTGATAAACCAATATACTAAAAGTGTCATCTATACAACGATGCATTCCATAATAGTGGCTAATTGTGGTCATTGAAAAGGTTGGGTTAATTTCTCGGCACGTGTGTCAAACAGATAAATTATATTCCAAGCAGAGGTAGCTGATTGATTGAAAAGCAGCAAATGATGTAATTATTGCTGGCGAAAGATTAATGTGTCCGGGACTTGTTGATTGCGTTAAAAAGTTAATAGAAACCACTAGACATAAATGCTTATGAAGATGTCGCCTCAGTGTCGACAAATCACCTAACGTGCATCGATTGTAGTATGCACAACGTCTAATTCTTTCTCGACATATGAATGCAAGGACTATGTGTTACATTTGGAACAGGAATCGGATAATAGTCAAACAACTTTCGAAAAGACGGCTTGTGTTTCACCAAATGTCGTCTCTCGGATTTTCATTCGCCAAGTCACGTAAACACGTAGCTCAACAATACCAACCTACGCAGTCACTTTTTACAGAGCCATATAATGTTTCCATTGCAGGTTATTGTACAAGCTAAGGTACGAGCATCACATTTCCTCTTGAATATCAATACAAAGCTGGGACAAGAGTGGTATTATAATTTTATCTCGGCAAATGCTCACAGATATATTTGTCCTGTTAAACGATAATATTGCAAATCAAAGGAATAATATTCGTGACTTGTTACTTATTGAGCATCAATCTAGCAATAATGCACAGAAGTACAAGGCGAGTTCTTGTTAGATGAGGTGAAATTTATTATGCTTATCGATGTCAAAAGCATAGGACTAAGAACACATTCATCGTATTCGACCGGGGTTTATTTCATCAATCACGACAGCTAGTTATTACTAAGCACGACTCCGTGTGGATATAATAAATAGTTCACTTATGCAGTGCTTGTCAACACTCTTGCTACTCGTTGAACTAGAGATTCAATAAATATTGTATGCAAGACAACAATTGATGAATTTTGGATCAATACAGGAATGCTGAATATTTTCGCTCATGTTGAATTCAAGGTTGTTGACTGGGAGATGAAGAATTAGTCTGCATCTAGAAGGTCTAGAAGTACTAAGGGATAGTACACTTACAGTCTAGGGCAAGACTGAACAAGTAGGGTGATAAGTGTAAAATTGGAAAATGTTTGTCGTCAATGTCAGGTTACATGTTACGTCTTCAGCGGTTTCAAGCCATGTATAAATTTGCTACAGATATATTAACGGTTCGATAATATTCAATTGTGATCGAACAGTGCTTCATTTTATTATCAATCACTCTTGAGTATTATAAAGAAATCTCATTCACCTGACCCTCAGGTTCTTAATGTTTTTGGTACTTTTCGTTTTATTCCTTGGTCCAGTCTAATTCATCCCAAAATAATTTCAGTTGACCCTTGAACAAACCATATACCATTTAAAGCACTTAAAGCATTTAAATTAATGTAATAAAGCTCTTTTTCATTCCATATCGGTAGAGCTATTCTAGTGACAAGTTTAACACGCAAACAAGGGCGGATGACGCGCCAAGCTAGTTTTACCTCTATTCCCTAGTTGCGCTACTTTTTATCGAAATTTGCAAAGTCGCGCTATCATTTAACTCGCGGCTCCGATTGATGGGCCAGGATTGGAAAGGATTATCGGGGTAGACCTGTATGTTTCACGGGGGCTGTTTAAAACAGTTGCGATTACTACCATATTCATTTCTCGTTATTCTACCCATGTTGCATGGCTGGTGAGGACAACGTTATAGATCATTGATGTCGATGGCATCCCAATAGTGTGAAGTCATTAACAACACGTCCTGACAAACATCAACATCATTATACTATTTACCTCCCGTGAACGGCCACACCAGGAGAAGTTGGTTGTCATGTACAACAGATGACACGATGCCGCCGGTGGTCATTATTCGTCATGTTGGGCTTGGATTGGAAGGCTCTCTGTGACGTGTGTCTCATTGTGACGATTATTTCCTCATTTAACTTGCCATCTGGTCACCATTGATAAATGGTGTGATCATCATAGCGATAAATGAGGCCTCAACTATTAGGTGTGCGCTTGAAACAGGTAACTGATACTGAGCTACTTTGATATGTGAACCATCGTGCGTTGTTTGCCTGTGTGCTGTTGTGATAGGTGAAGGTTTACACATAAACGGCAAGTCTCAAATCCAGCTGCTTGCTCACAGAATGATGTACTGTCAATCTTACCAGGCGCTAAAAGGATAATTTCGCAGCCCGAGCTGTTGATCACATGTCACTATACAATGATAGACATCGATGCAACCTTATTATTGGATGAGTTGGTGAACGCTTCGGTCGACAAATTAAGAACTAGTTGATTCGATTTCAGAATGTTTTCGAATTTCAGGCGATTGCAGAGATATTATTCGACATGTTTTCTTTCAGCTGATATTGGGTGGTTCTTCTCGAATGCAATTGCGGCCCGAGGAGGAAATAAAATTATAGAATGTAGAGGGGGAGCTTTGTACTAAGAAAATTAATCAAGATACGGAAGAAGTCTGATATATACGATCTAGTAAGAACGATGGACAATTTAAGCAGCGGAGCGTAAAGGAGTATTCTTGATCACCGCCACCTGGTGTTCAAATCTTTCCATGAGCATGATTTGTAAAGCAGCATGAGCTCCTTGTCAGGGAAATAAGCAATTTTGCTCTTTCTGAGCCATGGAATATCATCAAGTCATAAAACCCTAATGTCATCCTGTTCCTCGTACGTTTAAAATAAACGCCATGCCCAATATTCCTCAGTTTAGTAAGTCCGTTTAAAACTTTGTAATAATCGCCATTGTAATATTAACTGTGCCATTCCCTGGTACAAGGCCATATCATATATCGGGATGTTTAATCTATGACCAAACCTCTCGTTTGAGGTAGATTGACTATAGTTTTTCAAAATGGTCTTTGAGGCTGGTCAAATCATGCAGGTCAAAGGTGTAGGCCGTGTTGACTTTTTTATGCGTATTCGACTAACTGGCAACATTAACTTGTTGGGCTTCATTTCGACTAAATCGGGCTGAATGAAAGATAAAAGACATATCACCATCTTCCGTTTCCAGTTTGAAAGTTTGTTAACCCAAATTAATGTCATCAAGTAGTCCAATTGTGACCACAGTTAAACTCCTGCGGGACACTTTGCATATAGCTAGACATCCCAGCAGCGATCACAGTTCTGAAATTATCCATCCGAACAAAATAAAATGCTTAAATAGGGCAAGGTGCACGGAGGTCAATTGTGATGCATAATATACATGAGCAAACAACTCGCTGTTAGGCTGTCCTCGAGTATCGGATTTGTTTTTGCAGTGATGCTCGCATCACAATCGTTCTATGGCGATTCAAAGAAAATCAGGCTCTAATTGCACTTTGAGAACAGCGTTCGGCAACAAGATTGCAATGCACACCTCTAGGTACCCTGTATGATATGGAGTAATATATTTCATGCGAAGGGAGGTTAATTTATCCAGTGTGTTTTGTTTGTACTTTGTACTAGTGTGATTACAAACAAGAGGGGTGCACACTCTAGACGGGTGAGTAATGTTAATTGGTGGTTATGAAGCTTTAGATCCTCCAGGCTTGTGGGTACTGTCAATGAATATCTATTCTCTGAGTACGATCCACCATATGAGACTACGATTGACAGCAGCATTTGCAGTTGCAAGGATAATATCGTCTGTCTAATCGTTACAACCATGGATCTGTAGATATGGGGCTGGGTATTGGATATACATTGCAAACGTGTACCTTCCGTAGAGCACGAGCTTTCGTTGGTCTGTCTGCATGGATAAGCATCATTATCGATTATCATGGGAAAGAAGCAACATTAATTACAGTTATAAAGTGATGGCTGATTACAGTTGTGCCGATTTCAAGCCACAAATGCGCCTGTCGTGGGAATAACAAAAACACGATACCACCAGTTGCAGGTCAGTGTCAACATATTCAGGTAAAATGCATCTCATTATCAATAAATTAGCTTTGCATCGTAAGGCGATGACCCTTTACGACACAGGGAGTTTAGGAGCATAAATGCTGTAACAACACAAGAGATAGGCAGTCGTCATTCATCACATTGATGTAAGCCTTTATTTAGTATTCGTATGGGGTAATTCTTATTTCGCGTTCCTTGTATTCGTCGACTTTGGTGAGCAGATAATATCTAAATAATACTGAGCGATTTACGTCATTATTCTGATGGTGTAACAACTATTACATTTATTAAGCTCGACGGAAAGAAGTGCCATTCAGCGTGCAGGCTGATATTAAGTTTTTTGCGGCGTGCATGTAGCATCATGAACGCATGATGTCTCCAAGAATATGAACATATAAATCCATAACAGCAACGCACCATGCGTTTTCTTCATAGTGGATGGGCGTATCGATTACAAACTTCATCAATGGCACGCGCTAATTAACGTCCAGGATGTGAGTTGAAGACTAACAGACTCGATAGTCCTCTAGAAAAACACAGCTGGTATTTATTGGGCTAAAACAAAACCTCATATAAGATGGGTGTGATATATGTCCGATTTTACATGAGAGTCATGAACAAAACCTTCACAATGCTTTCACATGCATTCA
This sequence comes from Urechis unicinctus, assembly GCA_034190875.2. NCBI lineage: Eukaryota > Metazoa > Annelida > Polychaeta > Xenopneusta > Urechidae > Urechis > Urechis unicinctus. The sequence continues at coordinate 8,922,667 of CM067351.1, read as the reverse complement.
GCTATTGATCCAGATGAGGACGGACGATGGAAATCTGATTGTACGGATAGAAAGACTCGGCAAGAAAGTGCATCATATATATTCGTTCATACGTTTTGCATGCATCACCAGTTAAATGATGTTAATATCAATATTAAACGTAACCCCTTTGATTGACCAGCCAAACCATGGACAATAAGGGCGCACCGTTATTGGCTGCGGCATAGGCAAAGGTTGGATTTTTTTCACAGTTATCAAACATTGTCTAATCGGTCATTGGCTTAAAATCTAACCACATACACTCAATGTTGAGATCAGAGAAATAGGCTGAATCAAACACAAAGTTTATTAACGCTTCAACGGTACATATTCTTCTGTTTTGGATTATACACCATACCTGTCACGAAAAACAACCATGCCGCACACGTTCAATGAATGTGTTATCGATTCAGCTTTAGTGGCTGTTGGCTTCTATTGAATGATTTGCTTCGGCAACATCCTGCTCTTTATGAATGCTATAAATGGGGGTCCACAATTCTTTTGTCGATATTCCGGATGCAATTACTCGCGTTAATTGCAAGTTTGTCATTAACACTGCCCAGCAATGCGAGCTTATTGTGACCAAAATGAATTCATCATGTTTGCTTTCCGTTAATACTGTACAATGATCCATGCTACTTGAGGGAATGAAACATCCCTGAAAAGAGCATTCAAACTCAACCAGCTACGAAGCAGCGAATCCTATGCACAATACACGCACCAGATTGTCAACAAAATATAAAAACAAAGGACCACACGGGCAAGAAACTTGAAACAAGTAGCCTCATACACGACAGTCATAAGGAGGTGATATATGATCGACCTCCGTGGGCCATCAATATCCGATGAACCTTCATGTGTGTTGTATCGACCGATAGGGGATCTGATTGCCGCCCTGTGCGATGATGACAGCCGAGGAGCAACTGATCATGACCAAGTCATTGTAACACGCCAGTGAATGATCGTTGAAGCCACGATCGATTCGACGGAGACTGCAGGTAGCTGAGAATCGATTGTCGGAAAATAGCACAACTAACCTGGGTATCGTTACGTGATTCTTCCTGAATGTCGTTACCGATAATACCAATAGCCCCTGGGGATAGCTGAGCTTATAAGGTTACAGGCTAAGGGTAAGCTAAGTTTTGTGATTAGATGATTTTATAAGATATGGAAGATGGCTAATATAAAAGGATCCTTAAAGAAATCAAATAGAGGGCGGGCAGCGGAAAGGGCAGCGGAGCGATAGACAATCTAATACGGACCTAAAGAGGAAAATATAGACAACGTCGCTGTTATATAACGGCAATAAAGAAATAAACAACAACGTAAACGGCAAAGCTCGATGTATGACACACACCTCAATAATGGAGCGATGCATAATTGCAGTCATTTGATTTTGATCATTATGCGTTATCAGGTTCTAAACGACTCATTACTGCGCTGGTTAACCCCTGCAAAGATATTTGGAGCGATGACAAGCATTGCTCTAGCTGCCGTGAGCATAGTATTACACTTCGACGATGGCGCTTTAGAAACACTCGATATAAACGATAAGCTTGATGGAAATCATACACACCAGAACTAATAATGCTACCCACAGATAAACGGAACACTGGTGTAGTCCTATACGACGTGAACACCCATAGCAAAGCAGTTGATACAGAAGGATTAACCATTGTCCGTATGATTTGGCAATCACGGGGCCAGTTATGTAGAGGCTGGCCCTGCCATACAACTAGTAGTTAGCTAATTCCATCCATTGATTCCTTATCTACTGGTCTCAAGATACTGGTCGTTATCGCTTCGACGCATTCATATATATATATATATATACGTATTTGTTGCCATATCACATGTGCTGCTGAATAGCCATCGATCGTGTGTACAAACAAAAATGATGAGGTAAGTATGGTAATGTTTAAGCTCAACGATATTGTCATGTCATCAACAATACACATTAAATTTAATCATCAGACAGCATCGTCATTAATCCAGCAGCGAAGTTTTGTACGAAGTGCTGTTTTGTGGAGTATTATGGTTATTCATTGCTTATGTGACAAATAGCACCCTGATAGGACGTCGAATTGTTCGAATACATTGAAGATGCAAGATTTGTACTATCCTTAGGACTCAAGGTGTTATAAGTGTTTGATTGTCATGGTGCTTCACCGAACCATGGAAGGGGGTTTATAAAAGTTATGCGATATAAACATAGAAGAGAGGCTGCAGAAACATAATGCCGCTCAATATAGCCGCAGCTGATGGTTTGTCTCCAGTGATTAAAATCGATCATTCGGCTCAGTAAGTTAAATGGGCATAAGGCTTTAGCTTTATTTTTGTATTGATTCCTGACAAGATATATAATTTGAATTGTTTTATTCGCCTGTTTCTATCGACCATGAATATTTTTCTAGACTTTGCATCTTTATCGGAAAATATATCTTTCACACATTTTAACTTATTTGAAATAAGAAGACGCAGTAAGTATGGAAATCTAAGCTTCAAGATGTTGTCAGCAGGGTCATGTCGAACCATCTTTTACCACAACAGCCTTTCTCTCATTCATTGACCAGATATTTACGCGCCGATTGTCAAGTAAAATGGTATGAGGCACCGCGCAGCATTCTTTGTCGCACATTTCCATCCTCTACAATTTCAGGAATACGCCATTAATACAAGCAAGTATAAATGACGAAC